>JAYESA010000012.1:5564017-5574017 GCA_036927795.1 Iris macrosiphon | reverse complement strand
CATGGTCACATGCTCCCATTTCTACTCCGGAATGGGTAACGGCTGGAGCAACCCTACTGGCCTCTGCCTCTCCGCCTTCACCTGTTGGCACACTAAGCATCGGGATACGAAGCGCGCTACCTCCCGCTTTATCCCGTACCACCATACATGCTCTCTCAGATCTCTATACATCTTGTTGGCACCTGGATGCATAGAGTACTGGGATCGATGCGCCTCCTAAAGAACCTCCTCGCGCAACGACCCACTCGGCACACACAACCTGGTACCATGCCACAACGAACCATCATCAGCAATGGCAAAGTCATCTGATAATCCAATCTGAACCTGCGCCCTGATGCTCCTCAGGGACTCATCCTCAAACTGTGTAGCCCTGATCTGGTTTATCAACTTTGACTGAATCTGCAGTCCCCACATCTGCATCTCAACTCCAGGCACTATCACCTCAATGCCTAAGCTCTCTAGATCTGCCAGGAGATAACGATCTGTAGTCAAGCACATAGCTACCGGATACCTGCTCAGCGTATCCGCAACTACGTTTGCCTTCCCTGGATGGTACTGCAACAATATGTCGAAGTCTTTCATCAGCTCCAACCATCTCCTCTGCCTCATGTTCAGCTCTTTTTGGGTAAACACATACTTCAAGCTCTTGTGGTCAGTGAAGATCTCCACACGCTATCCGTATAAATAGTATTTCCATAACTTCAGAGCAAAGATGACCGCTGCCAACTTCAAATCGTGGGTAGGGTAGTTCTTCTTATGAGGACGTAATTGCCTGGAAGCATAGGAAATCACCCTCCCATTCTGCTGTAACACACAACCCAATCACTTCCCCGATGCATCACTATAGATAGTGAATCTGTCACGACCCGCACCCGGTATAGGGGCACGAGTACGTGGGTACGTCCAGCCTACGCCGCAGAATCGGCGGTAGAACGCTGTCTTGGTCTACTATACTATCTAATATCTCACACAATGCATATAAAGTACTGCCATGCCATCTCAATACCAAATAATACTCAATCACATATAAAACTGGAGGAAGATGAACGCACGATATAGAATAGAAAGAATAAGAAATACAAGTCTCAAATATCACATAGCCATCTCAAAACACAACTCCAGATCTCAAATATGATACAACCAATATTTAAAATAGAAATAACTAATACAAGGTATAGAAATAAAAAAAAACCTCAGTCTCTGGCACTATCCTCGGGTGACACTCCATCTGTCAGTCCATAGTGAGTGGGACACATCCTCTCTAACCATTCATCTGAAAAATGTTTTTCAGTCAGGAATGGAGCGAAGTACAACCCAATAGCAATTCCAATTAATTAATAATGACTATAAACAAAAATAGAGAATATAATACAAGACGAGAAACAATGAATAATATCAACTATGGTGGAAAAACAGGTAAATAATGAACAATGTGGTGAAGAACTGTAACTATGCTAAGTGATTGAAATACTAGATAGATATGTGATCAGCTTGGGTGAACATTGTCTACTTTAACGTTGGATAAACATTGTCTAAGTTAACATGAAATATTGTCTAGGATTTGATCACATACCTAGCTAATATTTCCCCTTTCCCCCAACTAGTACAATGGATCCAACCATGACACGTTGTGATACAAGATACTCAAGGCCATGTAAACAATAAACCTTGAACACGAAATATTGAACATTGAACATTGAACACGAAACATTATCTAAGTTAAACATGAATGTTGAACACGAAACATTGTCTAAGTTAAACCTTGAGAACACGAGAAACAATGAACAATATATATGTAACATCCCATGACTGATCCATGTGTATACTAGTCCGTGTACCAATGTATCAAGAGTCATGTAAAACATTTCTAAATTCTTGCATTATAGTAATTAGAAATTAATGAAAACTATCAGAGAATGTACTCGACTGCCGTCCAAGCAATGAATGTCAAACTGTGTCCCAACTGGTGTCACACAACCTATAGATAGAATATAGCATTAATACAAGGTGTTGGAAAGAGTTTAAGTTAAACTAGTCAACATCTAGGTCACAAAACCATTTCTAAGTCAAACCGAAGAAATCTAGGTTGCAAGAGTCTAATGCTAAGTCACTAATTCAATACATTATGAAACTAGTCTATACTAGCTAAGCTACGATACAAGAAGTCTCTAAAAAAGCCGTACCCTAATATACGCAAGTTTTCTTAATATAAAAATAGGTTTTATATATGTATACGAGTCAAATACTATAATATTATAACAAAACAGTTGAAATATGATACCTTGGCCTTGTACCAATGCGTATCGCTCCTAACTCGATACCCAAACTCAATACTTTGGGCATCGGCCCAATACCTTGGTATCCCGAGGTAAACCAACACTTAGTATAACTAATACATAAACAACCCTCAATACTAATTATATCAATATAACTAATTTATATGCTAACATATACTAAGTATGAAATAAATCTCACTACCATACATACACCTACTATCTTAACAATTCAAAACTTACTAACTACACACAGTACTAAGATATTAAACACACATATCTACTAACTATTAACTATCCATATATATATAGTATATATATCTAACTACAATTACTACTATACCAAGACCTAAATAACTTAAGCTAACTATAAGCTACTCCCCCTCTAGCTGACACTGATAACTAACTAATCTACTAACCAAATACCTCACTGGACCCTTACCTAACTGAGTGAACAAAGAATACTACGCCATCTATTAGCTAACTACCCAACACTAGACCACCTAAATACTAACTCAACTAAACACTTAACTAAATCACCCATACTCCAACTAACAACTATCAGCTAACTCCATATCTCAAACTAACTAAAACTCACAGAAACTGAAATAAAGCACAGTGAACTGAATTCACTGTGACTGAACTAATAGGACTAAAACCTCTACTAACTGTGCTCGGGCACAGTAAACTACCCTGCCTGATACTCTTGGCTCCTGCTGATACACTACCTGTGTTGATACAGGTACTACCACTTGCTGAACTGAAAGGTTGTTGAACCTGCCTGGTTCTCGAGCTGATGCACATTGCTCCTCAATTGGTAGCCTATCCTCAGTTGGCTGCATACTGATGGCTATGTTCCCTTCTCTTCAATGCCCGAGCTGTGCAAGGCAGCAGCTAGCTCCCTGTTTTGTATATTTTTGTACACTGCTGTACCTCCCTTGCTTTAGATGCTGAACTGATACACAGTGATGCTGCCTCATTCCTATGCACTTCTCTCTGTACAGAAATCCTCTGCTACAATGCTTTATGCAGTTGGCACACTGCTCCTGCTGTGACTGCAGTATGGCAGTTGATGTGGAAGTTGCTGCTGCTTAGTGTTTCATGTTGTGTAGTTGCTGAAACCCTGGGTTCTTGCTGTGCACTGCTCTGAGCTCCCCTTGCTGAAAGTTGCCCACTGCAGATTATTGTCGGATCACTGCTACTGCAGTAGCTGTGCTTACTGCACACTGTAAGCTTTTGCTGAACTTGTTCTACTTCTTACTGCAATTGCTCTACAGTTGGGTCATTGTCTTGGCTGCAACAACTTGCTGACTAAATGCAGTGCTCTGTTATTTGCTGTTGGATAATTGCACTGCAGGCTTGCTGGTACATGCACAACTGACTGCTCCCCCACTGCATTTGATGCCTCTCCTAACTGGATGCACTCTGTAGTTGGAAACTGCTCAATGCTACTCAGTTGTGTAGTTGGCTGCTCTCACTTGCCTTGCAGCAGCTGCTATTGCTGATACCCTTTCTGCTTGCTGAGCACTGTGCTATAGACCTCTGAGTTGTTGCCACGGAGTGCACAACAGTTCTCCTCTTCCATGAGCTGTTGGATGAACTGAAGACTGCACATTGGCTGCTAGTGAAGGCTACACTGCTCAGTGCCACTTGCACGAGCTCCCCTCTGCACAGCTTGTCACGCCCCAGTCCCAAAAGTACGTAGGACTAGGAACACGTAAGCATGCCAGCCGCATGGATATGGCAACTCCAATATATGGAAACCATAACCCATACGTACGCTGTAATATGAATATCAAATCCACAAGTGGTATAAACATATGTCACAAGTCACAGAATATAATCTAAATCTCATCCACAGAAAATCAAATATAAATAACTAACCAGTATCTATGAAACTAGATCTCAATATAAGTATCTAAGGATGATAGTTGGATGGAAACAAATCCACTACCAACTTGAATGGAAAAGTACAACACAATAAACACAATATAGGAATACCAGCTAACAATCATGGGCTCGGAGAGAAGACATCCTCGAAACATATGTAACCATCCAAATCTACGCTACTGCAAATACTCAATAACAAATACACCTGGAAAGGGACCAGGTCCTCAGAGGAACGTAACAAGATACATAGAAGCAAGCCAATTTGAATACAGTAAACATGCATATTGTTTGAAAAATATATAAGTACGCTGTACAAGACAATCTATATGAATGCAAATGAGGATAACTTTTCGACGTATGGGCAAGGGTAGGCTACTCGATCTAATCCTCACAACTCATGCGCTCGTCAGTGGACATCATCAGCCGACATACCTCTGGGGTAGCGACCCTCGGAATCCATCAATCGACATACCTCGGGGGTAGCGACCATCGGACACGACCACCATAGTGCGTGCTAGTTACTACGGTTTACCAGAGTGGTTAAAAGCCCATACGCCTAATGATTGTCCTCGATGATACTAAGTGCCATGTGTGTGTCAACATATCTAATACATAGTAATGACTGAAAGAAAACTACACATGAAAGAAATATACAGAAATGCAATAAATATATAGAAATATACTAAGTATGCAAAATACTGTAAGCAATTTGGCAAGGTATCTTGCCTGGCAAGAAAGCTGTAAGTGTAACGTCCCGAAGTCCAACACACAGGATCAGAAGCTATGGCCGCAGAACAAATGTCTCCGGATGCTGAAATAAATATCACCAACGTTCCCAGAATAAGCAAAATAGCTAAAAAGCACTTCCCTTTCGTCCAATTTGGACACAGGGGCAAAACGGTAATTTCGGATAAAAGTGGGGTCCACGTGTGGCCCACTTTGCACCAAAAAACGTGCAAAGGGTAACAGTCTCTAAATGGGTCAAGTTATCGGTCAAACAAACTCTAGATGTCAATACGAACCCAACGGTATGTCCAAATGTGGATTCCGATGGGCCGAACACAATTTCGCCCAAAAAGTCAATCGTGGGGCCCGCCAATTGGCGACTTGGTCAACTGTCTCAGAATTACGTGAAAATTGGGTCACAGGACCAACGCGTTACCACGAGTCCAGTGGCGCAAGTTTCGTCGCAATCTGACGAGCGTGCACAAAATGCGTGCTACTTCCACAAAAAGTTATGACACGGGGTGTGTCCGTGGATACGGGCTGATTCTGGCGCGCACACGCGTCCGAATCAGTTTTTATGAATTTTTACGTGTCTGGTTACGCTGCGTGCACCGTTCGGTACACTTGGTACACGGCGAGGCGGTCCCGTTTTGGCGGGGCGCGCTCCGTTTCACAACTTTTGGAAATATGGAAAAGTGGGTTCGCGGGGTTTTCCAACGAATTTAATTCTGTCTACAGCAGTTAATAATCTAGGGTTATTTAAAAAAAATTAAATTAGGTCAAGTGGTCTATGCATACCAAAAATAATCATCGAATTCGGATCTCTGTGGTTAGAGATACGAACTCTGAAACATGGGTGGTCACCGCAGTTTTCTGCGATCCCAGAATTCAGTCTGTTTCCGCCAACTTTGGCGCTGTTTTCTCCTAGGGTTTCGTGTTGTTCGAGGTCTACTATCATACATATATGGAAGAAGGTTAAGGGGTGAGCATACCGGTGAAGACGGGGTGGCGTTTGGTTGAGCGAGTCGACGGGAAACAATTCCGGAACACATGTACCTCGTTGTGGGAATCTGCAGTGCGCGGGGTTGCGGTCGTCGGGATTTGTTTGGACGGCCTGGCGGGGTTCTCTGGCTGCGGTGGCGGCGCTCTCTAGGTTTAGATGGGAAGAGGAGGAGTAGGGTTAGGGTTAGATGGTTTATATATATATATATATATATATATATATATATATATATATATATATATATATTAGCCGGGGGGGCACTGCATTCCGCGGGTGGGATTTTCTGAACAGGGGTGGATTTTGTTAAGTTTGAGTCTTTTACGTTTTAGTCCCCCCCTTTTTTTTCTCTTTTTCTTTTCATTTTCTTTTTTCTCTTTCTTTTTCTTTTCCATTCTTTTCTTTTATTTTATTCTTCTTTTCCAATTAAATATATATGCATATATATATATATTTGTATATATATATATATATATATATATATATATATATATATATATATATATATATATATATATATACTCATAGAAAAATTCTAGTATTACACTAATACATAACATTAAGCTAGCAACTGCTCAAGGGATCTCCTACATGAAATAAATTCGGGAAAATTCATAATTGCTCCATAAATCCCCTAAATACACATATATATATATATAAATACATAGAAAAATTCTAAAAATATATATTTGTGCACACCATTAAGTTAGCAACTGTCCAAAGGGTCTCCTACATGAAATAAATTCTGAAAAATTCCTGATGGTCCCATAAATCCCCTAAGTTCACCAACACCTAAAATAAAAATTAATAAAAATCTATTTCTCCTAATTAGCCACTAATTACGACAATTAAATTAATAATTAATAATTAAAAGGGTATATACGATTTCCAGGATAGGGATTTTATATTCTACCCAACTTATAAAAATTTCGTCCTCGAAATTAAAATTAAGCCACGATAGAATGCAAGGATGGTATAAGATTTGCATTGTTTAAAATGCAAGGCTAGGTTTAAAGGGGTGGACGATGTTGCGCGTTGCACATCCCGAAAAATCATGGGAAAATCCACATGAGCGAAAAATAGGTTTCTTCATGTGTCCAATGGTGTGGACACTAAAATGCTCTTTTGCATAAAAGCGCCCAACAATTGGAAAATTGCACAAAGATGAGAATTGGATGATGGGCACGTCTAGGATAAGGGTGTGGAATTTGTAGGAAGACAGTGGCTAGTGAAGTGCTCCAATTATCGGAGCACGATAAGGTGCGCTAAGTGATATAATTATTGCAAAATTGAATAAAATATCGTGTTCTATCTCTAACTGGACTCAATCTAACCTTAGTCTCACTATCTCAGCCAAGTAGGTCTAATTTTTGGGTGAGGGGTTCACAATCTACCGACCTTAAAGTTTATCCATCTATCACCTAAGGCTATACATCTAGGAAAACTATTCCTCAAATTATTTAATCAGGTTATTCAATCTTCAAAGTTTTAACACCAAACATATCACCTATGATATGCCCTTAATCAATTATAAAAGAGAGTCACTAAGTCATGTGATTAGCCTTATGTGGTATATCTAGTACTATCAGTGTCAACTTATACCAGTACGAGGTTTCGTCTTTCCGAAATAGGGGAAGACGGAGAGCCATAATAAAAAAAATTCAAGGTGAAGGTGATAGAATACAAGTACGAGGTTCAAAGAGATTAAAGAATTCGAAAAGAGAGTTGTCAGGACAGTTGTGGATTGAAATCCTTTTTTTTTTTGGTAATTTCCTATTTACATGCTCGTATCAGTACAGTTATGTAACCGATACGATGTGTCAGACATGTCTAGGGGCAAATATATCCGTCTACTACCATATATCTCAATCCACGTAAAGTAGTCATGCGAAGAGCGAACCAAGCGCACTAAGGTTAGCTAGACCTTAATACACCGATTCTGATTAGGCAATTGTATCATTGTGTGCACCCAATAATATATATGCCATGAGCAAGCTCGATAAAAGAATAAGCTTGCAAAAACTAGGCTATAATAGCAGCATAAATCAAGGTAGTACAGCAAATATAAATACGCTGAATTATGATGAAAGAAGGTACATAACAATTCAAGTTCACAAAAGATAAGACTCCATGATCTCTACAGCTGTCATACTAACTCCTTGTCTAAGTCGATAGTCGACCAAATAGGGGTATGGGCTTCTAAGCTCTACAGTCTGATGAAACATTATCTTCTTATGCTAGCACACAGTTAATGTCATTCAGCTACACTTCAATAATAGGGCAAAAGACTATGTGATACTAGGTTGTGAGGTCTACTACCCAACTTATAATAATAAACTAATACTGTAATTGTCTTAAGGATACCGTAGAAGCTCCTGTTAAGGTCTACGAGAAGGGGGTCTTGGTACTTATTAGGGTATCCTCTTACATTACATAGGTCATGGTCGTACTAAGTCTTAGTCTTAGTGCAAGTGTCAATAGTAAGAATGGAACAGTTACTGGCCTCAAGGGAAAGGGAATATAACTCGTATCGAGGTGGGGGTACATATTACGCAATTTAAAACTAAGGGATAAGCACCAGGTCTCAATCTACAAGAATAACTTAAACCATCAAGTTCTAACTACTAAGCACACAAATTCAAAATTTAACATTAACAACTATAATCCTAGCAACTATATGTCCTTAACACAGAATAAATTACCTGGCCTACAATCAGAAGTGTTAGATGGCACGAGTTGAAAGATAAAGAATAGAGGAACAAAATTTAGTCATCGCGCAATTTAACGAACGCTAAGGTCGCAGAGGAACAATATATATAAAATTGAAATAGGGGCTCTAGATAGCATCATGGTTTTTTAAGGATGAGTGGTATGCTATTTGCTATGTTCGAGATATGATCAAGAGAAATGTTATATTCATTGCTCTTGGCTTCCTAAGGTACTGTCTGCTACTAATAAGACAATGATCTAAGTTTTATAGTTCTCCACTACTTATCTAACTATGAAGGTTAGGTGCAGTCCTAATTTTAAATTTTGGTTTTTCTATTGGTTCCTCAATACTAGGGTCAAACATTATGGTAAAACTTCTAACTAACTCTAGTAGCGTTTATACTACTCTCAAGTCTTCATAATACAACAAGGGGTAATGGTAAACCAATCTGTATATAAGGAATTCTAGGGTTCACTAGATATTCTAAACTTAGTGGTGTGTCTATATTCTCGTTGTATTCTTAATAGGTGTGCTACCATAATTATTATCCTAATAATAGGGGTTCCTATATTCTAGCAGAAGGCTATTCTCAAAGAACTATTAGGGAAGTACAGGAATCAAGCATAATGTAAATTATTCAAATGGAATGGATTGGAAGGAGGATGAGTCATAACCAATGTGGATGAGATCCTATACTCTAGTCCTAGGTGCAGGCTTGTTCGGTACAGTAACGTAACCGAGACAATATGCTCTTGACCTGCATGGGCCACCATAAAAATATGTCACGCCCCAGTCCCAAAAGTACGTAGGACTAGGAACACGTAAGCATGCCAGCCGCATGTATATGACAACTCCAATATATGGAAACCATAACCCATACGTACGCTGTAATATGAATATCAAATCCACAAGTGGTATAAACATATGTCACAAGTCACAGGATATAATCTAAATCTCATCCACAGAAAATCAAATATAAATAACTAACCAGTATCTATGAAACTAGATCTCAATATAAGTATCTAAGGATGATAGTTGGATGGAAACAAATCCACTACCAACTCGAATGAAAAAGTACAACACAATAAACACAATATAGGAATACCAGCTAACAATCATGGGCTCGGAGAGAAGACATCCTCGAAACATATGTAACCATCCAAATCTACGCTCCTGCAAATACTCAAGAATAAATACACCTGGAAAGGGACCAGGTCCTCAGAGAAACGTAACAAGATACATAGAAGCAAGCCAATTTGAATACAGTAAACATGCATATTGTTTGAAAATATATACGTACGCTGTACAAGACAATCTATATGAATGCAAATGAGGATAACTTTTCGACGTATGGGCAAGGGTAGGCTACTCGATCTAATCCTCACAACTCATGCGCTCGTC